>CM060393.1:52889856-52931197 GCA_030545235.1 Helianthus tuberosus | reverse complement strand
TGATAGATGAATTAGTCCGTACCCGAGAAGAAGATCAAAGGAGGAACCTAACCCAGAAGCTCACACAAGAATTTCGTTCTGGAAATTCTAATCGTGGGAAAAATATAGGTTCTACCTCTACACCTTACTGTAGAAATTGCAAAAGAAAGCATTCAGGAAGATGCTCCATATACTGTAACTTTTGCAAAATATCGGGACACAAGGAAGAAAATTGTAGGAAGAAAGCTAATAACAGGATATGTTACAACTGCGGAGAACAAGGTCATATCAAGCTTAATTGTCTGAAATTAGCTCCAGTTACAAACAAGAATACTCAAAATGCTAGAGCATTTGTTCTGACTGCAGATGAAGCCAAGATGATTCCAGATGTCATAGCTGGTACGTTTTTAGTTAATGATATTTTTGCTAAAGTATTATTTGACTCTGGTGCGAACCAAAGTTTTATTAATACATCATTTTGCAAATTTCTAAATCAATCATTAACTAAACTAGCACAAGAATGTTTAGTAGAAACAGCTAATGGAGAAACCGTTAGGATTTCTGAAATCTTGCAGGGAGCAAGAATAGAAATTTTAAATCAAAAATTTATTGCAAACCTGTATCCCATGAATCTGGCAGGATTTGATGTTGTTTTAGGAATGGATTGGTTAATAGCCAACGAAGCCAGTATTTTATGTGATCAAAAGTTAATTCAAGTAAATTCACCAAAAGGTAAAATGATCACAATAAAAGGAGATAAACCATCTAGATCCACAAAATTTATTTCTGTGATGAAAACTGCAAGTTATATCCGAAAAGGTTCTATAGTGTATTTGATTTCTATAATCACTAACACTAAAGGAAAGGATTTAAAAGATATTCCCGTAGTATCTCAGTTTTCAGATGTATTTCCAGAAGAATTGCCAGGGCAACCTCCAGATAGAGAAGTTGAATTCAGAATCCATTTAATACCAGGAACAACACCAATTGCCAAAGCACCTTACCGTTTGTCACCTGCAGAAATGCAAGAATTGAATAAATAATTAGATGAATTGTTGGAGAAAGGATTTATACAACCAAGTTCGTCGCCATGGGGAGCGCCGATACTGTTTGTTAAAAAGAAGGACGGATCAATGCGTATGTGCATTGATTACCGTGAATTGAACAAAGTCACGATTAAGAATCGGTACCCATTACCGAGAATCGATGATCTGTTCGATCAATTGCAAGGAGCTCGATTTTTCTCTAAAATTGATTTAAGGTCAGGATATCATCAATTAAAGGTACAGGAAGAGGACATTCCTAAAACCACATTTAGAACAAGGTATGGCCATTATGAATTTACTGTCATGCCATTCGGTCTAACCAATGCCCCAGCTGCATTTATGGACATGATGAACCGAATATGTAAGCTATATTTGGATAAATTCATAATTGTTTTTATAGATGACATTCTCATTTATTTTAAAAATAAGGAGGATCATGCAAAGCATTTGCACGCACTTTTAAGTTTATTAAGAAAGGAAAAACTTTACGCTAAATTTTCATCTGTAGTCAGAACAAATGCTCTAGCATTTTTAGTATTCTTGTTGTTTGCAGCTGGGGCTAATTTCGGGCAGTTTGGCCTGATATGACCTTTTTCTCCACAGTTGTAGCATAATCCATTACTGGATTTCTTCCTGCAATTTTCTTCCTTGTGTCCTGGCATCTTGCAATAATTGCAGAGAGTGGAGCATTTTCCCGAATGCTTTTTCTTACAGACCTTGCAGAAAGGTGCAGAGGTAGAACCTATATTCCTACGATTGTAATTTCCAGAACGGAATTCTTGAGTAAGCCTTTGGGTTAGGTTTTTCCTTTGGTCTTCTTCCCTTGTACGGATCAGTTCATCTGTCAAGGTATTGGCTAGTTCTACAGTTTCTTCTATAGTTTGAGGTCTAGCTGCCTTGACTACATGTCTAATCTCTCCAATTAATCCCCAGATATAACGGGAGATTAATACCGGTTCAGGTGATGCAAGGGTTGGTACTATTCTAGCATATTCAAAGAATAACTTTGTGTACCCCTTACTATCTACTCCATTCATCCTAAGATTTAGGAATTTGTTTGCTATTTGCTCCTTTTCATTAGGAGGGCAGAATTTCTTTTCTACCATATTCCTAAATTCTTCCCATTCCATATTATAAACTCTATCACTTCCTCTAGACTGAAGGATAGTGTTCCACCATTCTAAGGCTGAGTTCTTAAATAGATTGGAAGCAAACATTATCTTGTCCTCTTCCGCACATTTACTTATTTTCAGAACAGCCTCAGTCTTTTCTATCCAGCGTAGGGCTGCAATAGGTTCTTCATTGCCCGAGAATTCTATTGGTTTACAAGACTAGAATTCTTTGTAAGAACAACCATGAGGCATGGTTCTTCTTCTTTTGAGAATGGGCGCTTGAAGTACCGGGCCATTGTTCACGCTGTGTTCTGGTTCAATTGGTCGCTTACTGCTATTTTTACTCTTATTATTCGCTTCTTGAACCGTTTGAATAATAAATGGCATTGCATCAATAATTCCTTGTGCCACTATGTGTTAAACGACACTATTATCCATTTGGTTTCCATTGTTATTGATGCTTGGATTCTCATTAACCACGTTAATGTTACTCTGGTTATCGTTATTCAGATTTTCTTGATTTCCGTCGTCGGCCATCTGAATTTTAACATTTTCCAATAATTAATATCACAAGATAATATGTACTATAGTTAATCACATGGTACGTAATCTAGCCAAAAGCGTCGATCATTGCGACTTACTCTATTCATATACTATGCGTCTATTACACACTAGTACTGAAATAAAAATTACAATACCAACAGAAATAAAATCAGACTAACAGTAATATGCATCCGTACACACATATTTTATTTTATTTATTACTTTTATTATTATTACTATCGTTTCACCATCTTATTCAAGGATATGGATTCATCCAGAAATCCATATTGCGCTCATCGTATTTCCATACGAGACGCTCTCCTACCTGACACATTCTCTCACTGCTTTCTAAAATTTCCTCCCCGAAAGTCCTAAGTTCTTGTACATTTTCTGCACTCATTAGGACTGGGTTTGGAATCTGGGGTGCGGGTTCCTGATATGGGGGTGAAAGTGCCTGAAATTGGTAAGGATCTTCTAAGATCTCCCTAATATATTCATCGTGGTAATAGGGATCTAAAGGGTCCATACCTGGATAGGCTCCTATGTTCTGTATGGGTGTGTCTTCATGGATAGGGTAACGTTGCACATAGTCCCTATTGTTGTCCCACCAGGGGTCATAATTTGGGTCTAGGGGGTTTGGTGCAGGTATCCTGGGGATTTCTTCTGGGTTAAAGTCATGTATCTCCACTTGGTTTTCAGGGTTTTCTAGCTCCATGGGTTGGTCAGGCAATTGTGGTTTGGGTGCTATTATTTGCTCTAGGTTAGGGTCAGCTGCAGTAGTTGCTAATATGTGGATGTTGGCTATACCCCTATTTATCATATCCTGGGCATAGGCATCTGTCTCTCTTTTGGCTGCTGCTAGTACCCTCTGTTCCTGTAACTTTTTCATATGTTTTCTACGCTCATGCGCCCCTCGACTGAACCATCCCCTTTTCTTTTGAGGAAATGGTTCCTTGGATTGAGCCTTAAACACAAAGATTCCTTCTTCCGTATCAGCAGAGTACCCAGAGAGGGCAGGCTGAGAAGAGGAGGTGCCTTCGCTCCTAGGCGAACCAGACAATTGACGATACGTGTTAGATGGTCCTTGGTCGCTCATACTGTAAACTAACAGATAGTCAAATAACACATAACAATAAAATACGGTTATGCATGTATTTCCATAATTTATTTCCTAACACTTTAAATTTTGATGTCAGCAGAACACTTCTGTGGCTGAATCAGTGGCTTGGCTCTGATACCACCTTCTGTCGCAACCCCCGATCCCTGATTCCCCGGGAACGGGCGACCGCTAGCCAGTTTCGGTGGTATCGTGTGTTATCAAATTTGGCAGCGGAATTTTTTTCATCAGGACCGTAGTTAGGAAATGTTTATCAGAGTAAAACCACCATATTTTATATTAATAACCACATGGGAAAAACCCAAGTTTCTTATTACAATACATTTATAGGGATAAACCCTATTTTATTGAATTTAAAACATTGTTTATTAGGTAACTTTTATAGCCACTTTTCCAAGCCTTCGGTGCTGTCCAGCTGGCTTCTAATTGGCTTTTCACATTGCGTTACCTGAAACGCGTTTTAAAAACATTTGTCAGTGGGAAATACTGGTGAGTGAATCCCAGTTTAATCAAGAAACATTTATTCAATTTAAACAGTATTGAGAGCGATTACAATGTTTATATCTACACAATTACTCCATTTAGTACTGTCTATCCACTGACTTGTGGGTCATATTAAACATTGGCTAACTCATTGTCCAATGGTAACGTATTGTCATCCTCGACTTACTACTCACAGTGTAGTACATTTTGTATACAAAACCCCAACATACCGGCAGTAATTGAAGAACTACAAAGACTCAATCACTGCTAAATTGCATTGTAAAATAGTTAAGGTTTTGTAAAAACTGTTTACAAAAAGGAGATTACTCACATTGCTATCTTAGACTTCGCGTAAGGGTTTCCTGGGAATAATTTATAATTTATACAAATGTACATAGGTTAGTATCATAACCCTTTGAAAATATTAATGATACCCTCCCCGAGACGGCATTCCAACAACTACGTCGGGCAGAACCACGACAGTTGTTACGAAACCCTAAATCAATCGGGCAGCGTATCTATTATGAAACTGCGGTTATAATACTTACAACGGAGCAGAACCTCGCTAATTAGGGGTATTATACTAGCTTTATAAAGCCTATATCTTCAGAAATTCGTTTAGAAAGAAAGAAATGAGCGACGAAAAGTGAAACCCCGAGGCCTCCTTATATAGGGCTGAAATCTGACTCTCACGCGGCCCGCGTAAGAGTAGCCATAGGGCTACGCGGCCCGCGTCAACCCTAGGTCAACGAGTAGCTTAGCTGATTCGACAACAAGCTTAGCCGGGTGTTGGGCCACGTGGCCACACCGGGCTTTGCCACATTTTGGGACACTCACGGCCCGCGTCAACTTAATGTATGGTTTACGCGGCCCGCATCAACTTAAGAAATCAACGAAATAAGGTTTACAACTTCTATACCGCCCGCGTAAGAGTTGGGGTGGGTCTACCTGGCCCGCCTCAGCTCTAGATTTCTATTTTTATTTATTTTTAATACTATTTCATACATTTCGGGCTCGGTTTTCACATATGGGTTGTATTTAAAGACATATTGGGATATTTTAAAATATACTAGGGTATCGGAAGAATAATCGAGGGCGTCGGTTTATTGAGGATTGTTACATCCTCCCCACCTTATTTTAGAGCTCGTCCTCGAGATCTACTGGAACAAGTGTGGATATTTCCTTTGCATTTCAGATTCAAGCTCCCATGTGTACTCAGGTCCTCTTTTGGAGTCCCACTTCACTTTGACCAGAACTAATCTCTTATGCTTGAGGTTTTTAACTTTCTTGTCTTCGATCTGTAGAGGCTTAATTTGAGTTGTTCATTTACCTCTATATCCTTAAGAGGTATTACTAATGATTCATCAGCTAAACACTTTTTGAGATTAGATACATGAAACACATCATGTATTCCTGCCATTTCCTCTGGCAGTTGTAGTTGATAGGCTACAAGTCCTATTCTTTTAATAATCTCAAAAGGTCCAATATACCTGGGACTTAGCTTTCCTCGTTTGATGAATCTTACTATTCCTTTCCAAGGAGAGACCTTTAACAATACTTTATCTCCTGCTTGAAATTCCAATGGTTTGCGTCGGTTATCGGCATAGCTCTTTTGTCGATCACGTGCGGCTTTCAGTCGTTCCTTGACTTGAATGATTTTGTCAGTTGTTTCTTGCACTATCTCTGGTCCAGATAGTTGCTTTTCCCCAATTTCTGCCCAACAGACTGGGGTTCGGCACTTTCGTCCATAAAGTGCTTCGAATGGTGCAACATTGATACTTGTGTGATAACTATTATTATAAGAAAATTCTATTAAAGGTAAGTGATCGTCCCAATTACCTCCGAAATCAATTACACAAGCTCTAAGCATGTCCTCCATTGTTTGAATTATCCTTTCGCTTTGTCCGTCCGTTTGAGGATGATAAGCTGTGCTTAGTTTTAACTTGGTTCCCATGGCTTTTTGGAAACTTGACCAAAACTGAGAGGTAAATCGGCTATCCCTATCAGAAACAATTGATAAAGGATTACCATGTAAAGAAACAATTTCATTTACATACAATTTGGCTAATTGTTCCATACTGAAAGTTTCCTTCATTGGTAGGAAATGACCTGATTTGGTTAACCTATCTACAATCACCCAGATTGTATCATTACCTTTCTTTGTTTTGGGTAATTTAGTAACAAAATCCATTGTTATTAATTCCCATTTCCACACTGGCATTTCTAATTGCTATAACAAACCTGAGGGTTTCTGGTGTTCAGCTTTAACTTGTGAGCAAGTTAAACATTTAGAAACGTAAACTGCTATGTCCTTTTTCATTCCTATCCACCAGAAATTTTTCCTTAAATCCTGGTACATTTTATCACTTCCTGGGTGCATCGTGTATTTAGACTTATGGGCTTCTTCTAATATACGATGACGTAGGTTTCCTAATTTAGGTATCCACATTCTCTTTTTATGGAATCTCCAAATTCCATCTATTCCTTGTTCTAATTCCTTAATCATACCTTTCAGTTTTTCAGTATCTTCCTTGATTACTGATTCTTGTGCTTCTCTTATCTGATCATTTAAATCTACTTGCAGATTTAATTTAAGAGAACGTACCCTTTTTGCCTTTTCATGATACTTTCGGCTTAAAGCATCTGCTACTACATTTGCTTTTCCTTCATGATACTGGATATCACAATCATAATCACTAAGAAATTCCATCCAACGTCTTTGTCTCATATTCAATTCCTTTTGCCCGAATACATATCTTAAACTTTTGTGATCAGTGAATATGGTAAACTTATTACCATAAAGATAATGTCTCCAAATCTTAAGGGCAAAAATTATAGCTCCTAGTTCTAGATCATGGGTTGAATAATTCTCTTCATGATTCTTAAGTTGTCTAGAAGCGTAAGCTATAACCTTTTGACGTTGTATTAACACACATCCATAACCTAACTTAGAAGCGTCACAATAAATTACAAAATCTTTAGTTCCCTCTGGTAACGCTAGTATGGGTGCGTGGGTTAATCTTTGCTTAAGAATTCTAAATGCTTCTTCTTGTTTTGGTCCCCATTCAAACTTAATGGATTTACAGGTTAACTTAGTTAAAGGAATGACTATTCTAGAAAAATATTGAATAAACCTTCTATAATAACCGGCCAATCCTAAGAAACTTCTAACCTCGGTTGGTGACTCAGGGGTTTTCCATTTAGTAATTGCCTCAATCTTTGTTGGATCTACATGAATTCCTTCCTGGATTACTAAATGTCCAAGAAATTGTACCTGTTCTAACCAAAATTCGCACTCAGAAAATTTAGCATAAAGCTTTTCCTTTCTTAATAGACTTAAAAGTGCGTGCAAATGCTTTGCATGATCCTCTTTACTCTTAGAGTAAATTAGAATATCATCTATAAAAACAATTATGAATTTATCCAAATATGGCTTACATATTCGGTTCATCATGTCCATAAATGCAGCTGGGGCATTGGTTAAACCAAATGGCATGACAGTAAATTCATAATGACCATACCTTGTTCTGAAAGCGGTTTTAGGAATGTCCTCTTCCTGTACCTTTAATTGATGATATCCTGACCTTAAATCGATTTTAGAGAAAAATCGAGCTCCTTGTAGTTGATCAAACAGATCATCAATTCTCGGTAATGGGTACCGATTCTTAATCGTGACCTTGTTTAATTCACGGTAGTTGATGTGTGCTAAACAGACTATAAAAATTAACTAAATAAGACTCTCTAAACTTGACACTAAAAAGCTTTAATTCTAGACTCGACCTAAAACCACACAATCGGCAAGTGTACCGATCAATGTAGTATAACCTAGGAAGTCCGGATATCGAACCACGAGACTCTATAAATCACGTAAACTAGACTCTAATAGACACTGACAGACACGACTTAACTTGTTTAATTGTTTGGGGGGGGGGGTTACGGAAAAACTAAGGAAATCTATATTAAACTACTTAATTAAACTAGAATTAAACTAATACGAACGAAGACTAAGGGCTTTTCTTATATGGAGAACAAGACCACCTAGACAAGAATCCTGGATTGTTTTTAAGAGATTACCGATTAAGTTAAATGCATGAATTATGGAACCGGGATCTTAAAGTACTAAACCTATTAAGAACCATCTAAGCCCCTCGACCCTTCTCAAGGAGAAACCTATGGAACTACCTAGGCTGTGAATCCTACCGGTTATTAGACGCCTTTCCAGTTGTCTAATTATTGTGTAAGTACCCTAATGTTGACCTACTCTTTTCCAATCATAGATCTAGGGTAGTTTGAAGTAATTAATTTGACTTGATAGACTAATAAAACAGACAGGTAAACCAAGACACGACCTTTTCCAAGGACTATCTAAAGCAATTCCCCGGGTAAGACCTACCAATAGCCCCTTACTTTCCAGGTATTAGGACTAGCAGAACACTAAGACTTAGTGAATTATTACCAATTACTTCTAGGGGTTATTGCGCAATTCTCCCTAAAGAGTTAAGGTTTTCTTATGTGATATAGACACTCACCGAAATCCTAAACCCTAATATGACTCTATGTTGTGATATAGACCGTCACTAAGAATCATATGAAGCAAATAATAACAATAAACCAAATCAAAGCATGCATATACATCAAATCATTAAACCAAACTTCTTACAAAACACAATTAATCCATAATAATCATGCAAATAACATAAACGGTAAAAACTTTATATTAATCCATTCATCAAGTCTAGGTGGTTTATAAATTTAGCCAAGCATGTTAAAACGTGAAAACAAATCAAAGAAGTTCAACAAAGAATTCATGATAACAAGTTTCGTGATGAAAAATCAAGCATAAAGAACTAGAAAACCCGATTAGATCTTCAAGTCTTCTTCCCCGAACTCATACCGATGATTCCTAGGCTTCAAAATCTCCGAAAGTGCTCCAAGAATGCTCAACAATTGCTCCAAGAAGTCCCAAAATCGATCTAGGGTTTTTTCCAAGTTTAAGATGATTATATATCACTTTCCATAACAAACCCTTATTAAATTCGTAATAATTGCCAGCTATAAGCTTCTGGCGGGGCGCCACCTACTTAGGAATGGGTGGCGGGGTGCCACCTTGTTTTTTTTTCTCATGTAACATCTCCAGTCTCTCGCCGGGTGCCACAGACTTGCTTAGTGGGTGATGGGGTGCTAGAGAGTGATTTTTCAGCTCTTTAACTCTATTTCAACTCCTCGACCTTTCCAACATGCTCCAAGACTTGACTTTTCGATATTTTAACTCGTTTTACTCGGTTTCTCGCATATTTAAACATCAAGACCTGCGAAACACGATTTGATCAATAGTATGCATATTCTAACGAAAAACAAAACTAAATAGAATGAAAACTATACAAACTTTACACGAATAAAAGATGTATTTTGCAATACATCAAACATCCCCACACTTACTCTTTTTTCGTCCTCGAAAAAGAATTATGCAACGGAATTAGAGACGAATAATCACTCGGGTCAAAAGCATATGTATATTTTATTAAAACCAAAACTTGCGTTAGCCGCGATTGCGAATATACTTGTCCCTTTAAACCCAAGTCCGGTCCTAAACCCTTATCATGTGATTTTAATTTAAGTGCGGTCAATCTACTAGGGCCTCACGCTAGAATCTACGGTCCACCTACTCCCGCCTCAAGCTTATAGGACTAAGGGAACGATCACTGGACAAATTCCTAACCGTCTTATATCAAAACCAAGAGAGTTTACAATCAAATTTTTTTTTCTTTTTCCATTTTTTTCTCTTTTTTTTTTCTTCCGTGAGTCTAGACGATGCTTTCCCTAACCAAGAGGCAATCCGGCTGTAGAGTCGCTATCCCCAGCCCAGACTACATAGGAATGCACTACTTTCATTTAGTTTCTAGCTCACTTTTTATTCTATTTTTTTCGCATGATCACCAACTCTAACGGTTCTAACTTATAACGGTGCGCCTTATACTCTTATTGGCAGTTTTAATTTCCCATATTTCCCAGGAGAAAACCCACTAGCAGACCGACAATTAAGGTATATTAACTCAAAGGCTAAGCAGTTAATGCGGAAAAATATCGGTTATCGGTCAAGGACCGATATCTGAGATATCGTTTATCGCGGTGATATATCGGTGAGATATCGGTAATTTCTAATATAGTGCATAAATATATATATACATATAGAACCTATATAAATTTATATATATAATGTTAAGTTTATACTTTTTATGCATAGATTTGTAAGTTTAAGGACTAAATATAAACTAGTGAATATAGAGGGGTTAAATATTTATATACACAAACTAATAATGTGCTTTTATGTAAAAAAAATACAAGTTTAAAGGACTAAGTATAAACTAGTGAAAGATAGAGGGGTAAATATTGAAATACTTGAAACATTTAACCCTAAAAGTCACGCATTCTTCATCATCAGCCGCTTTCACCTTCTTCCTGTCTCCCGCTTTCACCTTCATCTCGCTGTTCCCTCAGTTCTACTGGTTTACAGCAGAAATTCCGGCAGAGGCGTCGGAATTGGCCGCCGGAGGTCGCTATACGGTCGATATGTGGTCGATAAGTGCCAACAGGTATGTTTCTTGCTGAAATCCAGATTTTTTTATACAAAATTGGGCCAACCGAGATTCTCGCTGAGATGGCCGAGATGAATTATGCAGAAAATCGGCGCTACGTCGGTGGTTCTCGGCGATATTATCGGTGACCGATATAAGGTCCGAGATATGAAACCGATATTTGACTGGAGGTCCGATAACCGCTATATCAGCGATATAGCACCGGGATCTCGGCCGAGTTAACTGCATAGCTCAAAGGGACTTAAAACCAAACCCGGGCCTATCCACATATCCCTAACTAGACGCAAGCTCGATTTATTATAATCTCATATTATTATTATTCGAACCCAAGCAACAATTCACCTTTTCTATCATTTTCCGTTTAAATTTGCAAACTTCTTTTTTATTTGAAAGACATTTTCTGATTTTTCAATTTTTTTTGATTTTTCAAAATTTTCTAATTTTTTTAATTTTTGATTTTTTTTTAATTTTTTTGTGTTTTTCATATGTAAGACTCGATTATTTACAAGTATCTCATCCCCACACTCAGAGATTGCATTGTCCCTAATGCAAGAACGAAAATACGACTCAACAACTACCTAAAAAAAACTAGAAACTGCAAACGAAATAAATAAAAATATACAACAACAAAAAGGGAAACGACTTAGCTGAGTATGTGAGACTGTCAAAATGCCAGTCGTTTCCACATAAGCCCTCCAATTCGATACGCGCTCAGCAAACAACTCCTACCCTCGGACACGCGAACGAAAGCGGCTACTACAATCACCCTAATCAAGAAAACACCAAACACTAGCAAAAGATAATATGTAAGCTACTAAGTGTTAGTGCAAACATCCAACAACCAAAAGTCAACCATCCCCAAAATCCCAACCAACCTGTTTAACGTATTTAAGTACAAACCAATAGACGAGGATTAAAAACAGCATAAAGATAAAAATAAACAAAAGATATAAGCTGTCATCCTCGCTCTACTCCGCATCATCCAACACCTCATCACCCGCCTGTGTACCACTGGGTCCTGCCTCATCCACCACCTCACCATTCTGCTGCCAAGAAGATGGTGGCTACGCATGAAGACTCTGCATAATGACTCGCATACCATCCTCCAATCGCCTCTGCCCTGCCACAATCTCTGCCAACACCTCCTGCCTAAGCCCACTGATCTGATCATCAACATACATACGCAAGTCACCGAAACCCGCCTGCATAGAATCATATAATAATTCCAAGGTAAGTGGATCGGGTCGTGGCTGCGCTAACGGTTACTGCCTAGCAAGAATATCCTGAAGAATACAGGGAATACGAGGCCTCTGATAACGGGTAGGAACCGCACCCTGCATAGCCTCCGCAGCACCTGAACCAGGCGGAGGCTGAACCTGTGGACCCTCTCGTATCGGCTCCCAAGTAATCGGATCAGTACGATCTATAATCCCAGTAGACTGCAAATCCCGGACACTCATAAAACAAGGGCCAGGGCCCTTCTTCATCCTATCAGCCGGGTAACTCTCAAACACACCTAAACTCTCGGCCAACCAAGTAATCAACGACCCATAGTAAATAGTAAATACGGGCTCCAGCACCACCCCTCCATAACCTCTTCATAGACATAGCAAACACAGTAGCTAAATTGGCAGGCCTCTGCTCTACCATACACATCAGACAGAATAAACTCACTTGATTAACCTTGTTGTCTCCCTCTCCTCTACCAACCAGAGTCGCTGCTAGAATTTTGTGGATATAGCGAAGAACCGGATCAGTAATATCACTAGCAACTGCTCCTATAGCATATGGCACCCTGGATATGGTACTCCAAAACCTCGCTAACTCACCCGTCAGAACACAAAACCCACGCTGCTTCTTAAACACTCCCTGCAGACTAGTGATAAACTCGGGAGCCCTAACCTCTTCTTCCGTGTAAAACTGAGTTGCCACTGCAAACTCAAGAACTGTCATCTCATAAGATTTCCTACCCAAGGCAAAGAATATAGCATCTTTTTCATTAAAACTCCCTTGCTTATACTCGAAAGTCGAGTGAAATTCCATTGTGATTTCCTTGTACTGTCGCGCATCACAATCCAGAACTTTCCTGAATTTCGGTCCTAACAACTGTTCAACCCGGGCCCTTGCCCCTAAACGATCCAACACATCCCAATCAATCCTCCTATACGGCAGCAGCTCTGCCGTACACAAAGTACCTAACCTCCGTGACTCCTCCGAATTTATCACAAACTGCAAAAGAGGGCTATCCAAGATCCTTTGACGTGGACCATGCGGGCGTCCCGGTCCCGTATACTCAATAACTCTGTTGTAATCTGACTGTTGCACCACTTGTACTGGTTTCGGTTCAACCTGCTGGACCGGCTCGAGCTCCCTAATCACTGGGCCCCCTCTTGGGCCAGTATCTCGTCCTCGTTTCCTGTTGGCCCGACTTGAACCTGACATTCTGCAAAACAATTCAAGTATGACAAGACAAAGAAAAGCAGAATATTAGTTACGAACCATTTTTGTTATTTTTGAATTTTTTCATTTTTTTTCATTTTTTTTCATTTTTTTTTATTATTATTATTATTATTTTTTTACGAAAAATAATATATCCAAAAATAACGGCCGTATACCATTTCGTTCACGGCCGTAATTTAGAAACCAAAGTGACATTAAAGCGACGTTTTGCAAAATCAATTTAAGATGTGAACCGAAACTCGCCCGAATGGAGATTGAGTACGGGCGAGTGGTTTTACTATTCAAGAAAGCAAAACGAGCAATAAGACACTAAGACGACTCAAACACAATTAAAACGACACCAAAGACCCTAAAATAAACATTAAACTAGACTCGATCTAACGTAGACGCAAACTACACAAATTACACACTATACCTCCTCCCGGCACTTTACTTGCCCTCAAGTAAACCCAAGTGCCTACCCAAACCGACATCGACATCCAAACTTGCTTAAAATCAGCCATGTCGTAGTTTAAAACAAATTTTAGCATTGAACAATTCCGCCTAGTTAAAGGAGGTTTCATTCTTTGCAAAAGTTTCGTTTCAAAATAGCAAGTTTGGAATCTTACACGTCAATGCACTACAAACGAATCAAAATTCAGCAAATCAAGTCCAACTCCAACCCGACAATCATCAATATCCCAAAAACAAACCACAATCCAAACCGACATTAAGTATTTACCGATTTAAAGTTGAAAGCTTTAATGTTTCCTTAATGAAAAGGGTCACAAACGGATGTTGTAAATCTGAATTCACGTTCAAAAATTTCCCAAACGCATCCCCACACTTAATGTCGGTTAACCCTAGACCAAGATATGATGAACATTGTAGTCCAACCTCAAACCGAACCACCCGCAATCACTTTCCTGCTGAAAGAACCCAAACCGAACCCATCCGCAACCTTATACATCCTTAAAACCTTGCAAAACGTCACATTCCACCAAGCCCTAACCCTAACTAAGACTAAACTAAGTGAAACTGAAATTGCTAGACTCATAATACAAAAAAAAAAGTTACAAGACACATACCTTGGATTTGAGAGAAATAAGAGAAAGTAGAGAAATTTCGGTAGAGCTTCAACTCCCAAGCAAGAACCCGATTTTTACGGTGAATAGTAGTTTAGTGGTGGTGAAAATCAGCGGTAATAAAGATTATAAAGGTAATGGTGATGAGATTTGGGATGATAATGGAGGTGTTTCAGTGGTTAATGGAGGTTATTGATGTTCTGGTGGGTGATTTAGTGGATAAAGGTGATAATCCGGTGAGTAGAAGTGGTGGACTGTTGAGGGTAATCGATGGTGTAGAGGAAGAAGTTTAGGGGATTTACGGTGATGGGGACTGTTTGGTGGGTATCAGTGGGTGAAAAGGGTAATCGATGGGGGAATGAAGGATTACGGTGGAGATAATGGTGGGATAATGAGGGGTTGTCGGCTGTGAGTGGGTAAAGGAGTAGGGGTTTACGGCTATGAGTGGGGAAGAAGGGTTAGGTGGGAAGTGAAATATGGTGGACGGTGAGACTGCAGGTGGTATCGGTTGTGTAGAGGGGAGGGGATAAGGGAATAAGGCAGTAGAGGGGGAAAGGAAATAGGTTAGAATTGAAAGATTTGGGGTTTAAATGTTTTCGGCTTCAGATCAGTATTCTGGCGTCCCGCTAGAAAATCAGGTGGTGGGTGGCAGGGCACCACCGAGTGAAGAAAGATCCGAAAAAAACACCTTACGTGCTGGAGGCTGCGAGTAGCAGGAGATGTGGGTGGCGGCCCGCCAGCACGATAAATAATTCCGAAAAAAGACAAAGGTGTTTTTATATTTGTGGGCTGTAGATGAGGTGTCTGGCGGCCGCGGGAAACATCTGAGGTAGGTGGTGGCCCGCCAGTGGCATTTTCAACAGAAAGTGTTTAAAATCCTTGCTGCCTTGCCTTAGAAATTTTTTTTATGTTTTTTCCAAACCCATCAAAGTTCAACCTTAAAATTTTTCTAAGTGTAAAACTTACCTGGAACCTTATTTCTCTCGCAAATTCCTGCAAATCCTCGGTGATGCATTCCTGCAAACGACTCAAGACACAAACAAAGAACCGAAAAACTAACAAAAACGACCGTTAGCTACTAAAAATTACGAAAAATAAACGAAGATACAAACAGTACAAAATATACACTTGGGTTTTCACCCGAAAACACTAATTGGCGGCTTTAGGTGGGATTTCGAGAGGAGTTTCCTCCCTCTCGTCCTTGTTTATCGCTCCTCCAATGTAATGTTTCAAACGATGGCCGTTCACTTTCCAACTACCGCCATCCGTCTCATCCATGATCTCCACCGCTCCATGCGGAAACACGTAGTGAACCATATAAGGTCCCGACCATTTTGATTTCAACTTACCCGCAAAAAGCTTCAACCTTGAATTATAAAGAAGCACTTTGTCGCCTTTGCTAAACTCCTTCACTTTTCTCAACCTTCTATCATGTAACAACTTCGTTTTCTCTTTAATTCCCAACGATCGAGAATACGTCGTATCCCTAAGCTCCTCTAGCTCATGGATTTGAAAGAAACGCTTCCTAGCGACTTCGGTCATATCAAGATTAACGGTTTTCAATGCCCAAAGCGCTCTATACTCTAACTCTACGGGAAGGTGACAAGCTTTTCCGTAGACGATCATGAAAGGTGTAGTTGCTAAAGGTGTCTTGTAGGCGGTTCTAAACGCCCACAATGCATCGTCTAGCTTGTCGGACCAATCCTTCCTATTCTTACCGACTGTTTTCTCTAAGATTCGTTTAATACCGCGATTCGCATTCTCCACTTATCCACCTGTTTGTGGATGATACGCGGTAGACAAACGATGAGTGACTCCGTAACGTGCAAGCAATTTCTCCATCAATGCGTTGCAAAAGTGAGTGCCACGGTCACTAATTAAGGCTTTTGGTGTACCGAATCGGGAGAAAAGCTTTTTAAGGAATTTCAAAACTACTCGGGCTTCGTTTGTGGGAAGAGCTTGAGCCTCAACCCATTTAGACACGTAGTCGATTGCCACGAGTATAAAACGATTTCCCTTGAGGTTTGGAAAGGGTCCCATGAAATCGATGCCCCAAACGTCAAAAACCTCCTCTACTTGTATGGGGTTTTGAGGCATCTCATCTTTGGCGGAAATATTGCCGGTTCATTGACATGCATCACACATCTTCACGAACTCCTCGGCATCTCTAAGAACGGTAGGCCAATAGAAACCACAGTCGAATACCTTTTGGGCGGTGGCGTGTGCACCATGATGTCCTCCCGTGAGGCCTTCATGCAAATGCTTAATAATGTTCCACCCCTCCTCTCTCGACACACAACGTCTAAGAACTCTATCTCCCTCTATCCTAAAGAGAAAAGGATCGTCCCAAACATACTTTCTTGACTCACTAATAAATCGCTTCCTTTGTTGTGTGGACATCCCTCTCACAACATTTCCACTAGAGAGATAATTCGCTAAGTCGCATAACCATGGCAATCCTTCTTTCTCGGCCTCAACAAACTCTATAGACTCGTGAGGGAACGTGTCTCCAATCTCCTCCTCACGAATCTCTTCCCTCTTGGGATCATCTAAACGCGATAGATGATCGGCCGCCACATTCTCGGCCCCTCTCTTGTCCCTAATCTCTATATCAAACTTACTAAGCAAAAGAATCCACCGAATGAGTCGGGGTTTAGCGTCTTTCTTTTGAAAAAGAAAACGTAACGCGAAGTGGTCGGTGAAAACAATTGTCTTGGATAAAACGAGGTACGAGCGGAATTTATCAAAAGCGAAAACTACGGCTAAAAGCTCTTTCTCCGTGGTAGTGTAGTTTTCTTGAGCATCATTGAGCGTTTTGCTCGCGTAGTAAATGGGGTGGAAGTGCTTATCCTTTCTTTGTCCTAATACCGCTCCAACGGCATAGTCACTCGCATCGCACATTAGCTCAAACGGTAAGCTCCAGTCGGGCGAGATAAGAATAGGTGCACTAACCAACTGTTCCTTCAAGAAGTTGAAGGCTTTAAGACACTCCTCTTCGAAGACGAATGGAACATCTTTCTCTAGCAAACGGGTCATGGGGCGGGTGATTTTTGAGAAATCCCTAATAAAGCGTCTATAGAAGCCCGCATGCCCTAGAAAACTCCTAATCGACTTCACACTTGTGGGCGGAGGTAACCTGCTAATGGTATCTATTTTCGCACGATCTACCTCAATACCCTCTCTAGAAATCTTATGCCCTAACACTATACCTTCCGTCACCATAAAGTGACACTTCTCCCAGTTTAGCATAAGCTTCGTCTCCACGCACCGCTTCAACATTCTCTCTAGGTTCTTCAAACACGTATCAAAAGAGTCACCATACACCGAAAAATCATCCATGAAAACCTCCATGGAAGTCTCTATCATATCCTGAAATATGGCGACCATGCACCGCTGAAAAGTAGCTGGAGCGTTACATAACCCGAATGGCATGCGTCGGTACGCATAGGTGTCGTAGGGGCATGTGAAAGTGGTCTTATCCTGATCCTCCGGTGCGATGGGGATCTGAAAGTAACCGGAAAAGCCGTCTAAAAAACAATAGAATTGTTGACCGGCGAGACGCTCTAACATTTGATCTATGAAAGGCAATGGGAAGTGGTCTTTACGGGTGGCATCATTCAACTTTCGGTAGTCGATGCACACGCGCCATCCCGTGACCGTACGTGAAGGGATAAGCTCATTCTTTTCGTTCATGACAACGGTCATCCCCCCCCCCCTTCTTGGGGACAACCTGAGTAGGACTCACCCAAGGTGAATCAGAGATGGGATAAATCATCCCGGCATCTAGGAGTTTAAGAACCTCCTTCTTCACGACATCTTGTATGTTAGGGTTAAGCCTCCTTTGGGGTTGCACCACCGGTTTATAATCATCCTCCATGAGTATCCGGTGAGTGCAATATAAAGGGCTTATGCCCTTGATGTCGGACAACCTCCATGCAATGGCCTCTTTGTTGGCCCTCAACACATCCAACAACCTCAATTTCTCACTTTCCTCTAACGCGGATGAAATAATAACGGGTAACTCGGAACCCTCCCCTAAGAAAGCATACTCTAGATGAGATGGAAGTACCTTAAGCTCTAAGGGTGGGGTTTGGGTGGTGTCATCACTAACCGCTAACACATCGGGGATTAAAGGAATCCCCTCCTCTTCAACTTCATCTACACTCTTCACCTCCTCTTCTACCTTCTCTCCTACCACTAGGTCCGCACCACTAATATACTCTAAGCAATGATTGACACACGAAATGAACGAATTCAAGAAGTAGACGGAATGGCAAGGACCACTATAGTCATCCGAACCACTCGGGTGGTTCATGGAACAGTCTATCTCAAAAGTAACTCTCTCCTCACCGACCCTAAGGGTGATCTTACCATCGTAAACGTCTATGAGAGCTTTAGCGGTACGCAAGAATGGACGACCTAGTATAATGGGAACTCTCTCATCCGCTTCCATATCAAGAATTACGAAATCGACGGGAAACACGAATTTGTCTACCTTAACTAGCAAGTTCTCAACTATACCCCTAGGGTATTTAACGGACCGGTCGGCTAAGGATAATGTCATTCGGGTAGGTGCAAGCTCTCCTAGGTCTAGCTTCTCATAAAGAGAAAAGGGCATCAAATTGATGCTAGCACCTAAGTCGGCCAAAGCTCTAGTGTTGGTATTACTACCGAATAGACAAGGAATGGTAAAAATACCGGGATCGGTAAGCTTTTCGGGAAGCTTATTTAACACAACGGCGGAACATCCCCCATTCAACGGAACGTTAGACAACTCTCCTAACTTCTCTTTGTTCCTAAGGAGATCTTTCAAGAATTTCTCGTATTTAGGCATCGATTGAAGTGCCTCGATAAACGGAAGATTAATCTTCAATTGCTTGAAGATATCTAGAAATTGCCCGTATTCCCTTGAGTATTTTTGGTTCTTAAGACGTGAGGGAAACGGGATATACGCATGGTCTACTAAGGGTGAAGGTCTAACGTCTATAGGGGTTTTCTCAACTTTCTTCTCAGCTTGAGACTCACCGGGCTGTGCGGTACTTGCTGGGCTTAGCCTCTGTTGCACTTTGCCGGGAGCCTCCATCTCTATCTCTTCATCTACTATATCTCCATCCTCATCAACTACTCTCTCCTCGACTCTAGGGTTCCCTACGGTTTTACCACTACGAGTAGTAATGGCTTTAGCATGGGCGTTAGGGTTCGGTTGGGTGTTACCAGCAAACTGACCGGGTAATCTCTCTTCTAGCTTCCTAGACATATCACCTACGACCCTTTGGAGGTCTTGGAAGGAAGCTTGGTGGTTCTTAAGCATGAGATCGTGTTCACTAAGGGTCTTTTGAGTGGTTTGATCCCTAACAATTAGTTGACTCATCATGGACTCCATCCTTTCTATGCTACCCCCTAAATCAAAACTTGGACCTTGACCTGTTTGAACCTGATTATTTGACCCCCCATCTTTGACCTGCCCATTGAACCCTTTGTTGAACTGCCCACCTGAACCCCCACCAAAAAGCGAACTTTGGCCCCTATTTGGGTTTTAAGCCATTTGAAAGCCAGGGGGTCCATTTGAGCGGAAATTGCTATTAGTATTAAAGTTATTATTATTACTTCGCCAACCCGACCCAAGATTATTATTATTACCAAAACCGCTAGATTGACCTCTACCAAACCCTCCTCCTACAAAATCGACCTGCTCCTCACCAACAAATAATGGACACGCACTCGTGTCGTCACCCCCTCGGCAATACTCACATTTGTCTACCTTAGCCTTAATTTCCTTAAGTTCCCTCGACATGTTTTCCAAAACAGCGGCTAAACTAGGATCCATGGTGACATGGTTCACCCCTCGGGCGGGTGCACTAGTAGTGGTATTAGAATTACCACTTTGATACCGCTGATCGGATCGTGATTGGGATTGAGACTGAGCAAATGCCTCAAAACGTTCTAAACACTCAGCAACAGTAAGAATACCCATCATATGCCCCCCCCCCCGTATTAGTATCGAACCTATCACGAGTCTCTTGGGTGAGACCGTTATAAAATTTCTCACATAAAGCCCAATCGGAAAGACCATGCTGGGAGCAACGAGCACAAAGGTTTTGGAAACGCTCCCAAGCAAGGTAGTAAGGCTCGTCGGGCTCCATGCGAAAGGAGTGGATTTGGTCTCTAAGACGTGAGGCCTTAGCGGGCGGAAAGTACTTATTCAAAAAGGCTTGACGAAGCCCCGCCCAAGTAGTGAAGGTACCGGCTGGTTGTGAGTCCAACCAAGTAGCCGCACGGCCAGATAGTGAAAACGGGAAAAGCTGTAAGTAAGTGGCATCATTGGATGCATCGTGAAGGCTAAAGGTAGCTAGCATACGAGAGAAACGGTTTATGTGGGTCGGGGCGTCCTCATCGTCTCGGCCATGGAATTGGATAATATTGGTGATAGCCTGCATGGCATAAGATGGAATCTGCCATGAATTTTCATTAACTATGGGTGCAACGGTGATGGGTGAAGCAAGGCCGGTGAAATTCTGAGTGGCCTGATGATGGACAGTTAGCCTAGGGTTGGCCATTTGTTCTATGTTTTCTGGGGCGCTAGAAGTGCTAGAAGTAGGGCTATCGGGTGGAGAAACCTTAGGTGAGGTTTTAGGTGAATGGTTTGGCGAAGGTGGTGGTGTAGGAGGTGGGGTGGGTAACGGGGTGGAATCGAAATTGGGGAAACGAGAAGAGGATGAAAAACTAACCTGTGGGCCTTGGCCCAATTGAGATGATGACTGCTTGACTGGTGGTGGCGGTCCGTGCGAGCGTAGATGTGGCATCCACTACAAGCAAAAACCTGAATCACAAGTAAAGCAGACACTAGTTACTAAGACTTAAGATGAAAATAAAAGACACAAAACAAGATAAACACGTAGCACGTATTTGTCAAGTAAATCTATCAAAGCTAATGAACGCAATTGCCAAGAGTCCCCGGCAACGGCGCCAAAAACTTGATGTGTGCTAAACAGACTATAAAAATTAACTAAATAAGACTCTCTAAACTAGACACTAAAAAGCTTTAATTCTAGACTCGACCTAAAACCACACAATCGGCAAGTGTACCGATCAATGTAGTATAACCTAGGAAGTCCGGATATCGAACCACGAGACTCTATAAATCACGTAAACTAGACTCTAATAGACACTGACAGACACGACTTAACTTGTTTAATTGTTTGGGGGGTTACGAAAAAACTAAGGAAATCTATATTAAACTACTTAATTAAACTAGAATTAAACTAATACGAACGAAGACTAAGGACTTTTCTTATATGGAGAACAAGACCACCTAGACAAGAATCCTGGATTGTTTTTAAGAGATTACCGATTAAGTTAAATGCATGAATTATGAAACCGGGATCTTAAAGTACTAAACCTATTAAGAACCATCTAAGCCCCTCGACCCTTCTCAAGGAGAAACCTATGGAACTACCTAGGCCGTTAATCCTACCTGTTATTAGACGCCTTTCCAGTTGTCTAATTATTGTGTAAGTACCCTAATGTTGACCTACTCTTTTCCAATCATAGATCTAGGGTAGTTTGAAGTAATTAATTTGACTTGATAGACTAATAAAACCGACAGGTAAACCAAGACATGACCTTTTCCAAGGACTATCTAAAGCAATTCGCCGGGTAAGACCTGCCAATAGCCCCTCACTTTCCAGGTATTAGGACTAGCAGAACACTAAGACTTAGCGAATTATTACCAATTACTTCTAGGGGTTATTGCGCAATTCTCCCTAAAGAGTTAAGGTTTTCTTATGTGATATAGACACTCACTGAAATCCTAAACCCTAATATGACTCTATGTTGTGATATAGACCATCACTAAGAATCATATGAAGCAAATAATAACAATAAACCAAATCAAAGCATGCATATACATCAAATCATTAAACCAAACTTCTTACAAAACACAATTAATCCATAATAATCATGCAAATAACATAAACGGTAAAAACTTTATATTAATCCATTCATCAAGTCTAGGTGGTTTATAAATTTAGCCAAGCATGTTAAAACGTAAAAACAAATCAAAGAAGTTCAACAAAGAATTCATGATAACAAGTTTCGTGATGAAAAATCAAGAATAAAGAACTAGAAAACCCGATTAGATCTTCAAGTCTTCTTCCCCGAACTCGTACCGATGATTCCTAGGCTTCAAAATCTCCGAAAGTGCTCCAAGAATGCTCAACAATTGCTCCAAGAAGTCCCAAAATTGATCTAGGGTTTTTTTCCAAGTTTAAGATGATTATATATCACTTTCCATAATAAACCCTTATTAAATTCGTAATACTTGCCAGCTACAAGCTTTTGGCGGGGCGCCACCTACTTAGGAATGGGTGGCGGGGTGCCACCTTGTTTTTTTCTCATGTAACATCTCCAGTCTCTCGCCGGGTGCCACAGACTTGCTTAGTGGGTGATGGGGTGCCATAGAGTGATTTTTCAGCTCTTTAACTCTATTTCAACTCCTCGACCTTTCCAACATGCTCCAAGACTTGACTTTTCGATATTTTAACTCGTTTTACTCGGTTTCTCGCATATTTAAACATCAAGACCTGCGAAACACGATTTGATCAATAGTATGCATATTCTAACGAAAAACAAAACTAAATAGAACGAAAACTATACAAACTTTATACGAATAAAAGATGTATTTTGCAATACATCAGTAGTCAATGCACATACGCATTGATCTGTCCTTCTTTTTAACAAACAGTATCGGCGCTCCCCATGGTGACGAACTTGGCTGTATGAATCCTTTCTCCAACAATTCTTCTAACTGTTTCTTCAGTTCCTGCATTTCAGCGGGTGCCAAACGGTAGGGTGCTTTGGCAATTGGTGTTGTTCCTAGTAGTAGATGAATCCTGAATTCAACTTCTCTGTCGGGTGGTAGTCCTGGTAATTCTTCTGGAAAGACATCTGAAAACTGAGATACTACCGGAATGTCTTTTAGTTCTTTTCCTTTAGTGTTAGTGATTATAAAAATCAAATACACTATAGAACCTTTTCTTATAGAACTTGCAGTTTTCATCACATAGATGAATTTTGTGGATCTAAACGGCTTATTTCCTTTAATTGTGATCGTTTTACCTTTTGGTGAATTTACTTGTATTGACTTTTGATCACATAAAATACTGGCTTTGTTGGCTATTAACCAATCCATTCCTAACACAACATCAAATCCTGCCAGATTCATTGGGTAAAGCTTTGCTCTAAACTTTTGGTTTAAAATTTCTATTCTTGCTCCCTGCAAGATTTCAGAAATTCTAACAGTTTCTCCATTAGCTGTCTCTACTAGACATTCTTGTGGTAGTTTAGTTAATGACTGATTTAGAATTTTGCAAAATGGTGTATTAATAAAACTATGGTTCGCACCATAGTCAAATAATACTTTAGCAAATACATCATTAACTAAAAACGTACCAGCTATCACGTCTGGAATCATTTTGGCTTCATCTGCAGTCAGAACAAATGCTCTAGCATTTTTAGTATTCTTGTTGTTTGTAGCTGGGGCTAATTTCGGATAGTTTGGCCTGATATGACCTTTTTCTCCACAGTTGTAGCATAATCCATTACTGGATTTCTTCCTGCAATTTTCTTCCTTGTGTCCTGGCATCTTGCAATAATTGCAGAGAGTGGAGCATTTTCCCGAATGCTTTTTCTTACAGACCTTGCAGAAAGGTGCAGAGGTAGAACCTATATTCCTATGATTGTAATTTCCAGAACGGAATTCTTGAGTAAGCCTTTGGGTTAGGTTTTTCCTCTAGTCTTCTTCCCTTGTACGGATCAGTTCATCTGTCAAGGTATTGGCTAGTTCTATTGTTTCTTCTATAGTTTCTGGTCTAGCTGCCTTGACTACATGTCTAATCTCTCCAATTAATCCCCAGATATAACGGGAGATTAATACCGGTTCACGTGATGCAAGGATTGGTACTATTCTAGCATATTCAAAGAATAACTTTGTGTACCCCTTACTATCTACTCCATTCATCCTAAGATTTAGGAATTTGTTCGCTATTTGTTCCTTTTCATTAGGAGGGCATAATTTCCTTTCTACTATATTCCTAAATTCTTCCCATTCCATATTATAAACTCTATCACTTCCTTTAGACTGAAGGATAGTGTTCCACCATTCTAAGGCTGAGTTCTTAAATAGATTGGAAGCAAACATTATCTTGTCTTCTTCCGCACATTTACTTATTTTCAGAACAGCCTCAGTCTTTTCTATCCAGCGTAGGGCTGCAATAGGTTCTTCATTGCCCGAGAATTCTATTGGTTTACAAGACCAGAATTCTTTGTAAGAACAACCATGAGGCATGGTTCTTCTTCTTTTGGGAATGGGCGCTTGAAGTACCGGGCCATTGTTCACGCTGTGTTCTGGTTCAATTGGTCGCTTACTGCTATTTTTACTCTTATTATTCGCTTCTTGAACCGTTTGAATAATAAATGGCATTGCATCTATAATTCCTTGTGCCACTATGTGTTGAACGACACTATTATCCATTTGGTTTCCATTGTTATTGATGCTTGGATTCTCATTAACCACATTAATGTTACTCTGGTTATCGTTATTCAGATTTTCTTGATTTCCGTCGTCGGCCATCTGAATTTTAACATTTTCCAATAATTAATATCACAAGATAATATGTACTATAGTTAATCACATGGTACGTAATCTAGCCAAAAGCGTCGATCATTGTGACTTACTCTATTCATATACTATGCGTCTATTACACACTAGTACTGAAATAAAAATTACAATACCAACAGAAATAGAATCAGACTAATAGTAATATGCATCCGTACACACATATTTTATTTTATTTATTACTTTTATTATTATTACTATCGTTTCACCATCTTAATCAAGGATATGGATTCATCCAGAAATCCATATTGCGCTCATCGTATTTCCATACGAGACGCTCTCCTACCTGACGCATTCTCTCACTGCTTTCTAAAATTTCCTCCCCGAAAGTCCTAAGTTCTTGTACGTTTTCTGCACTCATTGGGGATGCAGGTTCTAGGATTGGGTTTGGAATCTGGGGTGCGGGTTCCTGATATGGGGGTGAAAGTGCCTGAAATTGGTAAGGATCTTCTAAGATCTCCCTAATATATTCATCGTGGTAATAGGGATCTAAAGGGTCCATACCTGGATAGGCTCCTATGTTCTGTATGGGTGTGTCCTCATGGATAGGGTAACGTTGCACAAAGTCCCTATTGTTGTCCCACCAGGGGTCATAATTTGGGTCTAGGGGGTTTGGTGCAGGTATCCTAGGGATTTCTTCTGGGTTAAAGTCATGCATCTCCACTTGGTTTTCAGGGTTTTCTAGCTCCATGGGTTGGTCAGGAAATTGTGGTTGGGGTGCTATTATTTGCTCCAAGTTAGGGTCAGCTGCAGTGGTTGCTAATATGTGGATGTTGGCTATACCCCTATTTATCATATCATGGGCATAAGCATCTGTCTCTCTTTTGGCTGCTGCTAGTACCCTCTGTTCCTGTAACTTTTTCATACGTTTTCTACGCTCATGCGCCCCTCGACTGAACCATCCCCTTTTTTTTTTAGGAAATGGTTCCTCAGATTGAGCCTTAAACACAAAGATTCCTTCTTCCGTATCAGCAGAGTACCTAGAGAGGGCTGGCTGAGAAGAGGATGTGCCTTCGCTCCTAGGCGAACCAGACAATTGACGATACGCGTCAGATGGTCCTTGCTCGCTCATACTGTAAACTAACAGATAGTCAAAAAACACATAACAATAAAATACGGTTATGCACGTATTTCCATAATTTATTTCCTAACACTTTAAATTTTGATGTCAGTAGAACACTTCTGTGGCTGAATCAGTGGCTTGGCTCTGATACCACCTTCTGTCACAACCCCCGATCCCTGATTCCCCGGGAACGGGCGGCCGCAAGCCAGTTTCGGTGGTATCGTGTGTTATCAAATTTGGCAGCGGAATTTTTTTCATCAGGACCGTAGTTAGGAAATGTTTATCAGAGTAAAACCACCATATTTTATATTAATAACCACATGGGAAAAACCCAAGTTTCTTATTACAATACATTTATAGGGATAAACCCTATTTTATTGAATTTAAAACATTGTTTATTAGGTAACTTTTATAGCCACTTTTCCAAGCCTTCAGTGCTGTCCAGCTGGCTTCTAATTGGCTTTTCACATTGCGTTACCTGAAACGCGTTTTAAAAACATTTGTCAGTGGGAAATAGTGGTGTGTGAATCCCAGTTTAATCAAGAAACATTTATTCAATTTAAACAGTATTGAGAGCGATTACAATGTTTATATCTACACAATTACTCCATTTAGTACTGTCAATCCACTGACTTGTGGGTCATATTAAACATTGGCTAACTCATTGTCCAATGGTAACGTATTGTCATCCTCGACTTACTACTCACAGTGTAGTACATTTTGTATACAAAACCCCAACATACCGGCAGTAATTGAAGAACTACAAAGACTCAATCACTGCTAAATTACATTGTAAAATAGTTAAGGTTTTGTAAAAACTGTTTACAAAAAGGAGATTACTCACATTGCTATCTTAGACTTCGCGTAAGGGTTTCCTGGGAATAATCATTAATTTATACAAATGTACATAGGTTAGTATCATAACCCTTTGAAAATATTAATGATACCCTCCCCGAGATGGCATTCCAACAACTACGTCGGGCAGAACCACGACAGTTGTTACGGAACCCTAAATCAATCGGGCAGCGTATCTATTATGAAACTGGGGTTATAATACTTACAACGGAGCAGAACCTCGCTAATTAGGGGTATTATACTAGCTTTATAAGGCCTATATCTTCAGAAATTTGTTTGGAAAGAAAGAAATGAGCGACGGAAAGTGAAATCCCGAGGCCTCCTTATATAGGGCTGAAATCTGACTCTCACACGGCCCGCGTAAGAGTAGCCATAGGGCTATGCGGCCCGCGTCAACCCTAGGTCAACGAGTAGCTTAGCTGATTCGACAACTAGCTTAGCCGGGTGTTGGGCCACGTGGCCACACCGGGCTTTGCCACATTTTGGGACACTCGCAGCCCGCGTCAACTTAATGTATGGTTTACGCGGCCCGCATGAACTTAAGAAATCAACGAAATCGGGTTTACAACTTCTATACCACCCGCGTAAGAGTTGGGGTGGGTCTACGCGGCCCGCTTCAGCTCTAGATTTCTATTTTTATTTATTTTTAATACTATTTCATACATTTCGGGCTCGGTTTTCACATATGGGTTGTATTTAAAGACATATTGGGATATTTTAAAAGATACTAGGGTGTCGGAAGAATAATCGAGGGCGTCGGTTTATTGAGGATTGTTACATCCAGTATCATGGAGGAAAAGCAAATGTAGTGGCAAATGCTTTAAGCCGAAAGTATCATGAAAAGCCAAAAAGGGTACGTTCTCTTAAATTAAATCTACAAGTAGATTTAATTAATCAGATAAGAGAAGCACACGAATCAGTAATCAAGGATGATACTGAAAAATTAAAAGGTATGCTAAAAGAATTAGAACAAGGAACTGATGGAATTTGGAGATTCCATGAGAAGAGGACGTGGATACCTAAATTAGGAAACCGACGTCATCGTATATTAGAATAAGCCCATAAGTCTAAGTATACGATGCATCCAGGAAATGATAAAATGTACCAGGATTTAAGGAAAAATTTCTGGTGGATAGGAATGAAGAAAGACATAGCAACCTATGTTTCTAAATGTTTAACTTGCTCACAAGTTAAAGCTGAACACCAGAAACCCTCAGGTTTGTTACAGCAATTAGAAATGCCAGTATGGAAATGGGAATTAATAACAATGGATTTTGTTACTAAATTACCCAAAACAAAGAAAGGTAATGATACAATCTGGGTGATTGTAGATAGGCTAACCAAGTCAGCCCATTTCTTACCAATGAAGGAAACTTTTAGTATGGAAAAGCTAGCTAAGTTATATGTAAATGAAATTGTTTCTTTACATGGAATTCCTTTATCAATTGTTTCTGATAGGGATAGTCGATTTACCTCTCATTTTTGGTCAAGTTTCCAAAAGGCTATGGGAACCAAGTTAAATCTAAGCACAGCTTATCATCCTCAAACGGACGAACAAAGCGAAAGGACAATTCAGACAATGGAGGACATGCTTAGAGCTTGTGTAACTGATTTTGGAGGTAATTGGGACGATCACTTACCTTTAATAGAATTTTCTTATAATAATAGTTATCACACAAGTATCAATGTTGCACCATTCGAAGCACTTTATGGACGAAAGTGCCGAACCCCAGTCTGTTGGGCAGAAATTGGGGAAAAGCAACTATCTGGACCTGAGATAGTGCAAGAAACAACTGATAAGATTATTCAAGTCAAGGAACGACTGAAAGCAGCACGTGATCGACAGAAGAGTTATGCTGATAACCGACGCAAGCCATTGGAATTTCAAATAGGAGATAAAGTATTGTTAAAAGTCTCTCATTGGAAAGGAGTAGTAAGATTCATAAAACGGGGAAAGCTAAGTCCCAGGTATATTGGACCTTTTGAGATTATTAAAAGAATAGGACCTGTAGCCTATCAGCTACAACTGCCAGAGGAAATGGCAGGAATACATGATGTGTTTCATGTATCTAATCTCAAAAAGTGTTTAGCTGATGAATCACTAATAGTACCTCTTAAGTATATAGAGGTAAATGAACAACTCAAGTTTGTAGAAAGGCCTCTACAAATTGAAGACAGAAAAGTCAAGAACCTCAAGCATATGAGATTCGTTCTGGTCAAAGTAAAGTGGGACTCCAAAAGAGGACCTGAGTACACATGGGAGCTTGAATCTGAAATGCAAAGGAAATATCCACACTGGTTCCAGTAGATCTCGAGGACGAGCTCTAAAACAAGGTGGGGAGGATGTAACAACCCTGAGTAAAACCGACACTCTCGAATATTTCCGACACTCTATTATATTTAAAAATGTCCTAATATGTCTTTAAATACACCCCGTATGTGAAAACCGAGCCCGGAATATAGTATATCATTCAAAATAAATTAAAAATCTGAATTTTGGGCTGAGGCGGGCCGCGTAAGCCCCACCTCAACCGTGACGCGAGCCGCGTCAACTTAAAACGGGGCACGGCCCTGGGCCGCCAGGTGGCCCAACACCTGGCGGGCCTACCTGATGACCCAGCTAAGCTACGCAGTTGACCGGAGTCAACGCGGGCCGCGTAAGCCTTAGCTTACCTTTACGCGGGCCGCGAGAGGACCAGATTCAGCAACTATATAAGGAGGCCTCGGGATTTCATTTCCGTCGCTCACATCTTTTCTTTCTTAACGAATTCTGAGTAGTAGAAGTTATAATCGGGTATTATATCCCCCTAATTAGCGAGGTTCTGCTATGTTGTAACTTGTAAGTATTATAACCTCGGTTTCGTAATAGATACGCTGCCCGATTGATTTAGGGTTCTGTAACAACTGTCGTGGTTCTGCCCGACGTAGTTGTTGGAATGCCATCTCGGGGAGGGTATCATTAATATTTTCAAAGGGTTATGATACTAACCTATGTACATTTGTGTAAATTATAGATTATTCCCAGGAAACCCTTACGCGAAGTCTAAGATAGCAAAGTGAGTTTATCCTCTTTTTGATAACCTTTTTGTAATATTTTACAAAACCTTTAATGCTTAATAATATGATTAAGCAGTGATTGAGTCTTTGTAGTTCTTCAATTACTACCGGTATGTTGGGGTTTTGTATACAAAATTTACTACACTATGAGTAGTAAGTCGGGGATGACAGTACGTTACCATTGGACGATGAGTTAGCCAATGTGTAATATGACCCACAAGTCAGGATTGACAGTACTGAATGAGTAATTGTGTAGAAATAAACAATGTGATCGCTCTCAATACTATTTTAATTGATAAAATGTTTCTTGATTAAACTGGGATTCACTCACCAGTATTTCCCACTGACAAATGTTTTTAAAACGCGTTTCAGGCAACACAATGTGACAGCCAATTAGTAAAAAGCCAGCTGGAGAGCACTGAAGGCTTGGAAAAAATGTGGCTATAAAAGTTACCTAAAAGACGATGTTTTAAATTCAATAAAATAGGGTTTATTAATAAACCTATTGTAATAAGAAACTTGGGTATTGCCCATGTGATTATTAATATTAAATATGGTGGTTTTACTCTGATAAACATTTCCTAACTACGGTCCTGATGTAATTTCCGCTGCCAAATTAAACAAGCTGATACCACCGAACTCTGAGTTCGCGTCCGCCCGTTCCCGGGACAGATAAGGGATCGGGGGTTGCGACAATGGCATGCACCTGGTATCATGGCATTTCAACAACAGTACTTAACTAGTTCAACAATAACATTCACATAAGCAAGCCCAAGTGTGTGATTCAAGTCATTGGGCTGGTGGGAGTGTGCGAGCCCAAAAGTGGTGTGCGAGTCATCAGGTGCAGCCCAATGGGTGCCCGACCCACAAGCAAGGGTGTGCGATCCATCCTTGATTGTGCAATCCGGGATATGTGTGATCCAACATTTACCCAGCCCAATGAGGATGTGCGGCCCAATAAGCATTAAACAGTCCAATTTCTTGTGCGGCCCAACATGGTGTGCGGTCATGCATAAAAAGTTGTACGTTGTGCTTTAGCAGTGGTACTACATGCAATCCCTAAGGTGTGCGATTCAACATGTGCGATCAAGGCTTGTGCGATTTCTAGGTATGCGATTTGGCTTGTGCGATCGGTTATATGTGGTCGTGATTTAAGGAAATCAATTAATCCATTCAAACAGTTACTATCCTTGCATTCAATCGATCAAATCAAGCAATCATGTATTAACTTTCATGAACCCTAATTATCACCTAATTATGAATAACAACAACAATCATTTAAGCAAATCAAATTACTTAATCAACTCACTAATCCATGTTATCGCACAAGTTTAAATACGAACATGTATAATGATTCCCATAACAAGACAAATCATTCGATCAACACATCAACATAGTGGTTTATCAACCTAGTCATACAAATCACTAATACACATGAACCCTAATTTGTTAATCATATCCCGTGTATTATCATTAGTTCTAACAGTTTGATCATCAAGATATGTTCATTGAATTCATGCAACTTAGTCATTGAATCTTGTCAACATCAATCGAGTATATAAACATACACAAGCATTACACATATGTTCCAACAAGATATCATACTAATCGTAATAATATATCATACTAACCGTGAGATTATTTGCTAACAAACGTGTGTGATAAAGAGAAGCGAGTGATGCGATCCGTATGGCTTCGAAGGAGGAAGAGGCTGCCGTCGAACAAGAGGGAGGAGAAGAGAGAGAGCTAGGGTTTGGTGTATTTTCTTGTGTTTGCAAACTATGAGAAAACAAACCCCACTAATGGGTATGTGTATGCGTATAAGAGGAGTGGGCCGAACCCATTCTTGGGCTACCCTTGGGTTCCGATTTCAAAACAGGTAAACATGATTGGGCCGAGAAGAGTATGTAACAAAGGACAAGGTGTGCTACCCAAAGGGTTTATGCGACCAGACAAATATTGTGCGACCAAGTTCGTTATCCATACATACAACACATTCACATAACACGTAACATAAACAAACTCATAACATTCCAATGAAAACAAACACATCAATTAGTCACATTATGTTCATACAAGTTACATCAAAGCACGATGAAAAGGTTCTAAAATACGAGTTGTCACAATATTTTCAAACGCATCACTCTCGCAATCTAAAACGCTAACTAATCGCAAACCAAACTCGAAACTCTCGTACGCTATACTACTCGCTATCGCTCACAACTCTCGAACGCACCACGCAACCTTGAAAGATAGGTGAATACATGCAAAATATGTGCTTACGTGAATTATGTGCCTATGTGTATACGTGCTTATGTGGTTTATGTTCCTACGTGACTGTGTGTTTGTGTGCCGACGTGTTCCTGCGCTTTACCTAATAATAATAATAAGTATGTTGGTTAAACGCTAAACTTTTCAAAACGAAAACCCGATATAATCGAATCTCGTCTAATCCCTTTGGGATGACATCTGTTGCAGAACTCGCACTCGACGATGTCTTCCCTTGGCTCTCACACTAGTCGAAATGCTCAGAGGAGCAAAGCTGACAAGCGTATCGCTTCTCTCGTAGCCAAGGAAATGGCTTAGGTCATAGCTCAGATAGTCAGTGAAATCAACGAGGTCAGCAGCAAATCATCCGTCGATTCAAAGGCTGAAGCTCCAAAGGCTCCTTTCAGTTTTAAGCAATTCAAGGCATGCGGCCCAGGTCCTGCAAGCTTCACTGGTGAAGATGGACCCAGTACTATGTTCCAGTGGTTTGACTCCATCGAAGTCACCTTCAGGCAAAGCGGATGCCCAGAAAATCTGCGTATTGTGAATGCTACTGGAGTCTTTCAGTCCAGGGCTCTGGATTGGTGGACTGTGGAGCGCAACAGGCGCGGTAATGATGCAACTTATGGCCTATCTTGGGATTATGATGAAGGAGTTCTGCCCTCCTCAAGAAGTTCAAAAGTTGGAGAATGAATTATGTCACATCAAGCAGCAAGGATGTGACAATGCTGGTCTCACCGCTCGCTTCAAGCAGCTTAGTATTATCTGTCCTAGTCAGGTGGCTACGCCTAATATAACAATCAAGAAGTACATTCGAGCTCTCCCTGACTGTGTAGCTGACTTTGTTCGAGGAAACATATCAACTCGCAGCTGAGATCAACGACAAGTGAGTCTTAGCTGGATATTTCAAGACCTCGACCAAGAGTCTCAGTCAGGTCACCGCTACTCCCGCTACCGAAAATGCAGCATCACAAGGTTCAAAGTCTTCACGTCAGAATCGCAAGCGAAAGGGCAACAAGAACTATGCTACTACTGCCACTCCTTTCAACGTTGTCCCCGTACAACCCAACAACCAGAACAGTCCAGCTACTGTTACCAACGCACCGCCTGCTAAGCGTGCGTACACTGGTATCCACCCTTTATGACCTACTTGCACCTATCATCATCCGACAGGGGTCAACTGTCATTTCTGTGCAAACTGCAATATCTACGAGCACTTTGCTGCTCACTGTCGTTCAGGCCCACGTCAGCAAGCTGCTCAAGCTATTCCCGCACTGCCAGCTCCACTCCCTGCTCCTCAGGTCAACCAAGCAGCTCCTGCGCCCGCTATTCATGCACGAGCTTGCTACTTGTGTGGTGACCCGAATCATTTTGCTAACGCCTGCCCGCTCCGCGTTGTGAAACAATAACCACAGTAGCAACCACCGCAGCAGCAGCCACAACAACAACAATAGCAACAACAGCCATAAGAAGCAGCCCGCGGAAGAACCTTCAACATCAACGTCCGCCAGGCTTAGACTGACAACAATGTTGTCAATGGTACGTTCCTTGTTAACAGTATTTATGCTTCGTGTTTATTTGATACTGGAGCCGATAACTGTTTTGTGTTGTTTGAATTCGAGAAGCTCCTAAACCGTAAACACGTTAACCTCCCAATGACGTTCGACGTAGAAATTGCCACCGGAAGAATGGTCACCGTCAGTTCTGTTCTCCGTGATTGTACTCTCGAACTCAACAATCACGTTTTCCCGATCGATCTCATTCCTATGCAACTTGGTAGTTTCGATGTCATAGTAGGCATGGACTTTTTTCGTGAAAATCGTGCCGAAGTCGTTTGTTTCGAAAAGATGATCCGTTTCTCTCTTTCAAACGGTGATCAACTCTGTGTTTATGGCGAAGTACCCTCGAAGGAACTGAAACTTATGTCATGCATTCAGGAAAGCAAGTATCTCCGCAAGGAATACTTGGCTTTCTTGGCCCACATTGTAGTAGCTGAGGAGGAAAAGAAGCCGATGGAAAAGGTACTTGTGGTTCGTGATTTTCCTAATATCTTTCCTGACGATTTACCCGGTCTACCCCCTACTCGTGATATCGATTTTCGTATCGACCTTATCCTTGGAACTAACCCTTGTCGCCTCGCACCGTCTGAAATGAGTCAACTTTCTAGCCAACTCCAGGAATTACTTGATAAAGGCTTTATACGCCCTAGCACATCGCCATGGGGCGCACGACACCTGTCTTTTTCGTGAAAAAGAAGGATGGATCGTTCCGAATATGCATCGATTATAGGGAACTCAACAGGCTTACTATCAAGAACCGCTACCCTTTTCCCCGAATCGACGATTTATTCGATCAACTGCAAGGTGCTACGTGTTTCTCTAAGATCGATCTAAGTTCTGGTTATCATCAACTACGTATTTAGGAACAAGACATCTCGAAAACCGCTTTTCATACCCGTTATGGCCATTATGAATTCGTGGTCATGCCTTTTGGTCTAACAAACGCACCCGCGGTCTTCATGGATTTGATGAATCGGGTATGTAAACCCTTTCTTGATCACTTTGTTATCATGTTTATCGACGATATCCTTATTTACTCGAAGTCGAGAGCCGAACACGCCAGCATCTTCATTTAGTTCTCGAGCTTCTCCAAGGGAATCACCTCTACGTAAAGTTCTCTAAGTGTGAATTTTGGCTCGAGGAGGTTCAATTCCTCGGTCACATCGTCAACGGTCAAGGTATTCACGTCGATCCTGCGAAAATTGAAGCATTTAAGAGTTGGATTGCACCGAAAACCCCGTCCAAAGTTCGTTCTTTTCTCGAATTGGCGGGTTATTACCTGCGTTTTATCACTGATTTCTCTAAAATCGCCGTTCCTCTCACCTCCCTAACGCACAAAGACAAGCCTTTTATTTGGGGAACCGAACAGGAGGAATCCTTTCAAATTCTTAAGTGTATGCTTTGCAACGCTCCCGTACTCAAGCTACCCGATGGAAACGACGACTTTGTTGTTTATTGCGATGCCTCTAACCTAGGTCTTGGTTGTGTTCTTATGCAACGAGACAAGGTTATCGCGTATGCGTCTCGTCAACTCAAGGTCCATGAGAAGAACTACACAACCCACAATCTCAAACTCGGTGCAGTTGTTTTTGCGTTGAAGATTTGTCGACACTACCTTTATGGTACTAAGTGTACGGTCTTCACCGACCATAAGAGCCTACAACACATCTTGAACCAAAAGGAACTAAACATGTGCCAACGCATATGGGTTGAACTTCTCAACGACTATGATTATCAGATACGCTACCACCCTGGCAAGGCAAATGTCATAGCCGACGCTCTTAGCCGACAAAGCAATTTACATAGTGTTCGTTATGTTCAAGCCCAACACGACCTCGAAGCCCTCATTCACGATGCTCAACACGCCTATTTTCTCGAGAACACCTTAAAGGAAGAAAGAATCTGCGGAACGGAAAACCAACTAGTGAATAAACCGAATGTTATTTTTCACTATCTTGACCGTATTTGGATTCCTAGTCGTCATAATTTCCGAGAGATATTAATGACCGAAGCCCACAAATCTCGATATTCCATTCACCCCGGTGCCGACAAGATATACCAGGACCTTCGCTCCAGGTATTGGTGGCTGGGAATTAAGAAGGATATCGCTCTCTATGTTTCGAAATGCCTAACCTGCTCGAAAGTTAAGGCCGAACATCAATGACCCTCTGGCTTACTCGAATAACCCGAGATCCCGATGTGGAAATGGGAGAGTATAGCTATGGACTTTATTACGAAACTCCCTCGCACGCCATCAGGTCACGATAGCATTTGGGTTATCGTTGATCGTCTTACGAAATCTGCGCACTTCTTACCGATACGAGAAGACTACAAGGTTGAACGATTAGCACGAATCTATACCGACGAAGTCATTTGTCGACATGGGACGCCTCGTGACATCATCTCTGACCGCGATGGTCGTTTTACCTCACGTCTCTGGGAGACATTCCAAGCTGCTCTCGGTATGACTCTTAATCTCAGTACCGCATTCCATCCCCAAAACGACGGTCAGACCGAGCGCACGATCCGCACCCTTAAAGACATGCTTCGTTCGTGCGTTATAGATTTTGGTGGTAATTAGGATTCACATTTACCTTTAGTTGAATTCTCGTACAACAACAGTTATCACGCTAGTATTCAAATGGCACCCTTTGAGGCACTATATGGTAGACAATGTCGATCGCCTATTGTATGGCACGAGATCGAAGACGCTCAAATCACTGGTCCTGAGTTATTACAAGAAACAACTGACAAGATCCTCCAAATATGAGACAATCTCTTGAAAGCTTGAAGTCGTCAAAAGAGTTAAGTCGATAAACGCCGCAAGCTCCTTGAGTTTGAGGTTGGTGATCACGTACTCCTAAAGGTTTCACCTTGGAAAGGGGTGATCCGATTCGGCAAGAAAGGAAAGCTAGTGCCACGTTACGTGGGTCCCTTTAAGATTCTGGAAAGAATTGGCAAAGTGGCCTACCGACTCGAATTACCCGAGGAACTCAGAAACGTACATCCAACTTTTCACGTCTCGAACCTCAAAAAGTGCCTAGCTGACGAAAATCTTCACGTGCTTCTTGAGGATTTGCAAGTAAACAAAACTCTACACTTTGTGGAAAAGCCAGTAGAAATCATGGAACGAGAGACCAAGAAACTTCGACGCTCTCGCATTCCTATACTGAAGGTTCGCTGGGAAGGCAAACGCGGCGCCGAGTTCACTTGGGAACTCGAAAGTGATATGAAAGCTAAGTATCTGCAACTCTTTGTTACGCTTGCTCCTTAATTTCGGGACGAAATTTCCTAAAGTAGGGGAGGCTGTAACAACCTGATACTTCGGATCGTTGCCAATCGCTGTTATTCTTTTCGATAACGCTTTTACTCCCGAGATTCGGTTAACGCTAAAGGTTTAAACTATATTTTCAAACGCATTTTTTACGCATATTACAATGCTTATTCAAAACGCAGTTATCACATTTAAACGCTATTTACAATGTTTACTATTTAAACGCATTTTGCATCGCTTCACTAGACTAAACGCTATCACAACGCTATCGCAACGCAAACTCAACGTAGACTCGAAACGCGGAGTGACTTATGTGTTATGTGTGTTTATTGTGTGATTATTTGTTGAATGTTATGTGGTTATCAACGCTATGCTCACTCGCAACTCGATTAAAAGCAACGCAACGCTTAACAAATGAACCAAAGTTGGAAAACTAACACGCGCAAACATGGCCGTCGGAATGGCCTTCCGTCCGAATGGACCATCCGTCCGAATGACCATCCGACCGGATGGAGCCATCTGAATGCTGCCCCGCGCGCACCGCCTTAACCCTCGCTCCCTCTCTATAAATACTAGTTGTACGCCCTCATTTCTCTGATTTGATACTTCCATCCGCTCACTCGCTCTCAGCCACTTTCAAACGCGAGTCAAGGCCATTTTGTAAGCATTTCTCCTCAAATCCTCTCTAATCTTCACCTCTAATCACTTCTACATCATCTTCTCCATCAAAATCACACACAAACACTAACTTCTTCTCCGAAATCACTGATTTGGACCTCTTGAAGGTGTTCTCCACCCGTTTTTCTTATACAACCTGTTGTGGAACACCATTTGATCGAGATTGGTTCTAGATCTAAAGGATTTCACATTTTTTAAACTTAATCCCAACAAGATTTCAATACTTTTCATCTCTTTTTGACTTTTCTTCAACTTTCTACACAAAACTGATGGAATCTGGACTCAATCAGACCCTCAACTCATTTCTTAGTCGAGAGGCGGCTTGAAGATGGATTTCCACCGGAGAGATGGACCGATTAACGGGTTGGACATGAATCTTCATCGAGAACAGCACCTTTGTCCGAATGGGCTGAGACCATCCGGCCAAATGAACTGGTTTCGGTATTTTTCTGTTGTTTGACACGTCATCACACCATCCCCGTCAATTTTAAAAATTTAACTTGGAAAATTTTATAAAACCTTCAACTATAAATCACCTCGCTCGAATGGCCATTCGTCTGGATGACCATCCGACCGAATGACCAGACTCTTAGTTAAAACGTTTGAACAATGGGAACTTTTAACTAAACTTCGAACTTTAACGTTTCGCAAACAAACACCTCCTATTCGAATGGCCATCCGTTGGAATGGCCATCCGCCCGGATGGCCATTCGTCTGGATGACCATCCTTTCGGGTGGAACCCATCCGTTCGGATCACCTGTCGAACACTTAAACCATTCCACACTCTGCTCAGAGACTTATGCTACTATTTCTGTGCACAGGCTAACTCAACGCGCTCCCTTAAATCCAATCCGGACTGTGTTTACTCGTTAAACACACACTGTGAGTATACTCGAACCCATTTTCGTTTAACACACTTTTGGGTGTTACATACGTTCTATATCAAAACACAAAAGACAATGCAAACACTTTTAACGCTAACCGCCTCTGCATGCTATACGTGATTTGTTGAATGCTTGTACTATGCTAGACAGTGTTACACTAGACTGCTTCTAGCAACGATAGTACTATAGTTTGGACTCAGCACCTGTCATGGACAGGGGTTGCTAGAGATCACATCACTTTACTTCACGTGTTCGCCTCGGTGAACATGTGTCGCGTATACTCTACAACACAGTCTCGTGGTTAGGTTGTAATCATTGTTGATAGTTACATGCTTCGCCCGTTACGTGTTACATGCTGGTTATGCTTAAACGCTTTTCATACTATTATTATGCAAACTTGTGTACTCACCTTTACTTTATGTATTGACATTATTTTAGCGTATGTGACAGGTTGATTTTGGATGTTATGCTGGAAATCAAGATAGGCAGTCTAGCAAACTCATTTAATAGAAATCTAGGATGTCGGACTTGTTGCTTTTGAGAACACTCTGTCTGTAATAACTATGTGTTGAATATTTGTGCGTTGGTGTGGGACAATGAATGTTAAAAATATTGGTAATGGATAGTTGTTATGGATTCTCTTGAGCAATCTGGTTCGCCTAGTGCCGTGCCCCAAAGATTCCGCCATCGGTTGGGGGTGTGACATGTATGCCTACACCCCGTGCATAGGTCGTGGCCACTTACAATTAAATGAGTTGAGGATATCCAGGACACGGTTGCATTAACCCCAATGTTTAAGTTATCAAACAAAACATGTTAAAACGGGTTATGCAAATTTGATAGCCACAATCCGGCTAAGTGATCCCATACCCGACCAAGCGGTAATAATTTACCGTATCCCAAGCCCGTATAAGGTAAAATAAGTTAAAAGTATTTACCTGAGTTATAACTTGATTTAAATGCAAGAATTAACAACTCAGTCGTATATTTCACTTAGACACGTGTAGATAGCTTTTACCAGGGCTCTAGTCTGGAATGATGGTAATATTAACCAATTAGAATGCTAACGGGTCCTATTTAAGTCGTAGACTTAGACCGGCTAGCTTAAAGAATAAAATACGGTACGATACGCTAGATTAAGCGATGACCGGATTAGAATGAAATTTAGACCCAACAAGTATGAAGACTTGTATAATGTGGGTAAACTAAATACATTCTGGAATTTGAAGTTTAAATGATAAGGTTAAACCCGTTTCGGTTAACTTATGCAAACTAGTCACAAAAGTCGAACCGAACGTGTATATAAGCATTAACGGGTAACCGGGTGAGTCATATACAAGTTCCAAATGCTATTATATTTAAAACATGTTATAATATCAGTAAGATATCAACATGTATGCCCTTTAAGGTTTTAAAACCAAATTTAGCCTCATAAGGGTGTTTTGGTCATTTTATGACTTTTAAAGGGAGCTTGCAAGTAAGCTGATGTTAAGGTCATAAAAATTCTATAAAAATTTTAAATTTATGATATAATATCAGTAGAATATCAAATATATGTGTGGTTTATGGTTTATGACCAAACTATGCATCGTATGGGTATTTTGGTCATTTCACACATAGTTTTGAGGACTTATTTGGGATTCTGAGTTCATGACTTTTACCTACTGTAAAAATATTTAAAATGGTTTATAAAATCAGTAGGTAACAATTCTTGGGTGATAAGTATGGTTTAAAACCATACTATGCGCTTAAATAGCGTAAAAGTCGTTATATGACGATAATTACGATGTTTGAGTAATTCTGATGTTATGACCAGCTTTGAATAGTTAAAATATGTTATTTGTCATAACATATCAGTGAGTAAAAGATTTTGCATGTTTATTATGTTTAAAACCCATTTTAAGTGCTAAAAGGATATTATCATCGTTTAAGAACATTTAACAAGAACATGTGCATAAACTCAGTATATAATCAGACTTGAGGTCCCAAATAATCTTAAATATGATATTAGACATTATGTTAAAAACTCATTTTACATGAAAAAGGACATTTTAGTCCTTTTAAAGGCATGATTTACGATTAAATAAGTAAATTCAGTTTATGACTAGAATGTTAGCATTAAAATATGCTAATTATGTTTACTTATCAGTAGATAACTTATTTGCATGCTCATTTATAATTAAAACCTCATTTTTAAACAAAAGGGCAATTTAGTCAACATTTAAGCATAATAACGGAACTTAGCAAATGAACTCAGATTACTATATGACCATGTAATATAACCTTAGTGGGTTATACTACAATATAATATGGTCACAAAGGAACCTTAAAACAGAAAGAAACTATACTAATTCAGGTCAGAACTGAAAGTCAAAGAAGAAGTCAAACTTCGAGACTTTCGATTGCGAACCGACCTTAAACCTGGAATTGTCGGGTTGAACATGTTTACACATGTTCTAATAATTATTACCAAGTTATTAAAGTGATAGAACATATTTTGTAACACTTACATTATCAGTTATGAATTATTTTAAAAACTGACCCGTTTGACTTTTTAAATTAATAACTTTGACCCGACAACTGACCAAGCAAACGTGATTATTAGGAGGTGCCCTTTTGAGGGATTA